>LR994579.1:12594036-12615959 GCA_905187575.2 Celastrina argiolus | reverse complement strand
GATGATATTAATTCCGCAGTTACCGAAATTAACGCCAATCTCCAGCGCATATCAAACTGGGCTAACTCTTTTGGTCTGCTGGTCAATCCGAATAAATCACCAGCCATGATCATAGGCAGTAAATACATGACTCAGCGGTTACATAATGTGCCTAGGGTCATGTATAATGGCACTGTCATTGCATACCAACACTGCCAAAAACCTAGGTTTAACCCTCTGTAGCGCCGTGTAACATTTCTGTCACAAACCGATTTTTTGCCATTTAAAATTAAAATATTATTTCGAATCTATCTCGCATCACTGTAACATATGTGTAACTATATAAGTATAGTAATGTATGTATGTAATAAGTAAAAAGATAATATATGTAATAATATGATATGTAATTAAGAGTGGTGTGTGTAAAGTGGAACGGTGTACTGAATAATAAATGGATCAGTAGCAGTGGTGTGGCAGACCACAAATTGATGTACGTAATTATTGTGTAATTCATGTATAGCAATGGCAACCTACGGGAAGCCTCGCGCGCTGGGCGCATGTGTGACGTAACGTAAATATGTAATGATAGAAATATAATGGTGAAATAAGAAAATGTAAAGTATTTAAGTAAAGAAAATAATGTAATAGTTTAAAATATTCCTTAAAAATTGTAACAATAAAAAGCAAAAAATTGTCCTTATTTATGATAGGGGGAACATTTAATAAAAAAAAAAAAAAAAAAAAAAAAACATATGTGTAACAAATCGATGAATTGACATAGTTTAACACAAATAATGTAGATGGTGTTAGTGCCACGTGAAAGCATTTGTTTGTCGACCGCGCGTTACAAACTACCCACTTGCTGTTTACGAATTTTTAAAAATCTGTGAAAAACAGAAAAACGCAATAAAAACTATAAACTTACGAAAATATACAAGGTGAGTACATATACTTTGTGGTATATTGTGAGTTTTTTAATTATTTTAATGCTTTCTATCAGTTTTACTGTCTAACCTCTTTGTACCAGATATTTAACATTGCCTAACGAGGGTGATTTTTTTATTATAAAGTGGCTTATTTGCTTTCTTATTAGATGCCTTTTCAACCGCTTCAGGATTATGAAATAGCTAAGGTATAGACTGCTGAAATCTTCGAAGACATTGGAGGTGGTATGGAAGATGATGATGACATTATTGCACATCCAGGTTTTCAAGTAGAGGATGAGATGAAACTAGTACGGTTTTCTGGCGATGAAAATAAAGATGTTGAAGTGAACCTCGAAGACATTATTCATGGTTTAGAAGACAATTAATCCGATTCATCTACATCTACTTCTGCAGTGCCAACTAGACCACAACAAACCGAATCTGCATTACAAAACTGTAAAACCACTAAAACTCAACCTGCGATGGAAAATGAAGCTTGCTTTTCATTTTCCATCGCATCAGTTGTGTTTTCTAGGAAACAAATTTTCTAATTGCCGCTCTAGAGCTTGACATGCCAATCCAGAGTTTCATTCAAAACGCCATTCAGATTGCAAAATACCCACAGACAAATAAATATCCAACAAAGACAGAATCTTCGGTTGAGTATGTGTGTGATGTGTGATGGTTAAATAAATAAATAAAAAAATCCACCACTGTTAGATTGACATCATTATTTAAGATCGTATAATCTTTTTAATTTATTTTATGAACCTACACGAGTCCGCGCGAACATAACCATACATACCAAATCTCATGGTATTTAAAATTATTGGTTAAATCACTGGATCGGATATAACAGCTTCTTAGATGAGTCAACTCCACACAGATGGCTTTTTATGTTAATTCCCATTTAAGAGTGGCATACACCGTAAGACTGACAGCTTGCTCGCTGGTAAACTCCATGAATTGTATCAATTCCTTGTAATAACGCGACTCATTTTGAGAGTCTCCTTGGTGATTTGATCCAAGAAACAACCACAACCAATTAGTATATTTCATCCACTTCAATTCTGACAGAAGAGCAAACAAACTGAAAACACCAAATCAATGCCACCCATTGTGAGCACTTATCAACACCCTTACCAAAATGTTGAAGGGTCTCACATTATCATAACGGTTAAACTATTAATAATGTAGGTATTTCAAATAAGTTCAGAGCAATGTCTTGCTGTGCCCAGAGTTGGACAACGTCTGATCTGTCGATATTGAATCATGCCCTTTTATAAAATTGAACAAACAGCTTGTTGTTGTCATTGTAGATGCCAGGTGCGGTGCAGGTGCGATAATTAGTACGCGTCATAGCTGTGACGAATCAATTGGCAATCTAAATTATTACAATTCACACAAAATCATGAAATTTCACAGTAGAATGTTTTACGGCATCCTTTTATGGGGAAATGCAGCCGACATTAACACAATATTTGTGCTGCAGAAGCGAGCAATACGTTTCATTTACAAGATGTCCTCATTTGAATCTCTGAGAGAAAAGTTTAAAGAAATAGGAATACTAACCATTGCATCTCAATACATTTTGCACAATTTATTATACGTAAGAAAAATTTTAATAATTTTAAAACAAAAAGTGCAGGAACACTAGAAATAAGCACAAGCTAGATATACATATTATGATCAGGCTTAGCAAAGTAAGTAAATCTTTTAAAGGGCCTATACAATAAAATCCCAGAAAACGTTAAAAATTTTCCATTAATAAATTTAAAAAAGTAGTTAAAGAACGTTTGTGTGGTAAAGCTTATTATAAGATAACTGATTTTGTTAACGATTGCACACCCTGAGAATAAGGTGGCCAACCATAATGGCTACTTATTTTTTGATTTATTGATTTACTATATGTATCCTAACTTTTATAATATTAATATTAAGTTACATAAAAAAGATATATACTTTTAAAAAATATCAATTTTTCATCTTTTTTCAGAGTATTAAAATGATAAAAAATTACTAACTACCCAGTAAATGACTAACGCTAAAATGAATAAAAATTTAGAAATGAATCATCACATTATGCGTATTATTAATCAATTATTTATCAATTCTTATGTAATTGAAATCACTTTATCAATATTATCTGAAATAAATATATCTATAAATCAATGCTTTGGTAACGAAAACACCATTCGTTTATCTGAAATAATAGTAATACTATTCAGAAAATGAATTTCCGAAATTCATTATTTGTATTTGTTAGTATTTTAACAGTTTTTGTATCGACATCGCAGGCCTCAAATAGCTTGCCCGATACAGATCGTGTAAACACTTTTGATACAGACCTATATGAGTCTGTTCTGGACCCGGAACTATGTGCGAAGCAGTTACAACATATAAGAAATGAAGACTTAGGCTTAAGACTTGAATGTAAGTGCTAGCTTTTTACATATTTACACCAATAAGATAAACGAGTAGATTGGTTGCTGGATAGCGGTGGCCGTTACTCATCAAAAAATACAGAACTTTCCGAAACGGCCCTAAACTTACACTTTTATTACGTCTTATAAGCTGACACTTAAAAAAGCTGTGTGTACTGGGTGGGCTTTATATACGAACCATTGTTCATATATCAAACCGAATATAGTGTGTAAAGAAGGATACGTAGAGCATTTTTTGTTTTGGCACCTCATAATATAAATTACTCACAATATCGCGACAAATTACGATTAAAGATCTCCATTAAAGTTACAAAACAGATGAGTTTCAATCCTGGTTAGGTCTTAGGTCAACGATCTGTACGTTCTTGTGTATAGACTAGGAGCCAGCAAGCCCCATCATAGTTAGATTCACTCCTTGTGGTCATTTTAGATCTTTTAATATATTTTTAGTTAATTTAAATCATTTAACCATGAATCACCCTATAGAATAATAATAATAAATAAAACGTTTCACATTATTTGTCAGGTTGGTATAGCACAGATAGAGCTAGTTCATAGACTGTTAAAAAAATGGGCAAGAGAAAAATCGTCACATAATTTAAAACTACAAATTCTTTCCAAATATTAATTTAAGCAGAATTTGGGTTTCTTAGACGAAAATATCAGAAAGGATGGGAACTGACACCCCTTAAAGAATCAACGTCTACTTGACCTATAACACTGTATTAGTATAAAAAGGGAATTGCTGTATTCTAATTTTTACAATATTCTAATATAAGGAATTATGTTTTAGTTATGGACGCTGGCTTACGTCTTCCTAGAGGCATTCTAAAAGGTAATCTTATGGATTTTGGTAACTACCCACAATGTTTATCAATTAACAAAGAAGTTGAGGATATGACCATACAGGGTAAATTTTGTACGATAACAGTGCCACTGGACTTTAATCTAGCAATGCAAATAAATAATGCTGCTAATCATAATACTATACCGGATGATTTGAATGTGATATCCAATGAGGAATATCTTAAAGTTATGAGAGAAATTCAACAAGAGAAGGAATTCATTATGTCAAGAGAAGGAATAAATACTGAGCTAATCGGGTATGTTTCCGAACTTACTATAACTTGTATTTATTTTTTGAAAAATATTAACAAATGATAATTTGTTGATGCTATGGATATTTTGTTAATTTTAATGGATATTATTTTCAGTCGCGCAATGCCGGGTATGTCCTTAAGTTTTATGTTATCAGTTTGTGTGCCACATGCATGCACTCCTCTAGAAGCATTAGGTTCCACTATTCTTAATATGACCGGTAATATTGGAGATATGATTTTGAACGAATTCTGCAGACTACCAAATGATAAACCTTTCGTAGCCGCGGACTACGTAGCATGGTAAGAATCATATACAACATTTTTCTTAAATATTCAATTTTACTGTCCATTCCGATTACCTTTAATGATTCTAAGTACTATTATCAACTTATTTTTTCCAGGATCGTATTCAGTGTGCTTGGTTTAGTAATTATTTTCAGCACAATGTATGATGTTCACCACACTTTCATTCTAAAGAAAGGTAAATAATATAAGCTTGTACATTTTTTTACTGTTGAGACATCAACACTTAAAGGGTAACAACAGGACCTCATTAAGATTCCTCCATCCATCCGTCTGTCTGTCATCAGGCTGTATTTTAGAAACCGTGATACTTAGATTTCTGTAGCTATAAATAAAAAATCTAGATGCAAAAAAGTCGATAATATTTAAGTAGGCTATGACAAATGTATTTTTTGAGTTTTGTACTGAAACTTTCTCGTGCGTTCAACTCTCACTCTTTTACGAAATGGTTTGACGAGCACTTATGTAATTATAATCCATTTTTTAACAGACCCAAAACAGGCCAAAATAGTAAGCTCGTAAATTTCTTTTGCTGTTTAGGTTTCCATATCAAATATACAATATATTTTATTGCAGACGCAAAGGAGGCCAAGGAATTATACAGTGCATTTTGTGTATATAGAAATTCGTGCAAAATTGTAAACATGACATCCAGGCCCGGCACTTTAGAATGTTTGGATGGTATTCGAGCTCTTTCAGTCACATGGATAGTAATCGGTCATACATTTATGATGGCCATTTATTTCCCGGCAAATCCTATAGAAGTATTCGATGTAAGTATAACTAATTTTAAGCAAGTGTTTATTTATTACAAGCATTGGTTTTTCAGTTAAATATTTCGAAGATTCATAAATGTTTTATTAATTTCAGTGGTACACATCAATAGATGCTATATGGATGAAATCTGCGCCGCTGGCGGTAGACACGTTTTTTCTTCTTAGTGGGCTATTAGTTGTATACACGACAGTCTACAAATTTACGCCTAGTAAGTAATATAGTTCATTAATTTTTAAAATCAAATATAACATCAATAATTATAGTTCATACAAAAAAATATATGAATACATTATTTTATGAACTTTATATACAACATACATAAAACATTGAAAGAATAACAGAAATAATATTGAATTATCTTGTTCCAGTGAAGTTATTGAAAAACCTTCATCTATTTTATCTTCATCGTTTTCTACGACTAATGCCTGTGTTAGCTGTAGTGATTTTGTTTATAACATCTTTCCAACACCATGTCGGAGATGGTGCTCCATGGGGTTTGGTTGCTCGTGAAGTTGAATCCTGCAGAGCTTATTGGTGGCTAACGTTGCTGCATTTGCAAAATTTCCTTAAACCACAAGGCGGGGTATGTTTACCATAAATTTAAAACCTTGATACTTCCGATCAGTTTTAAGATATGGACGATGTGTTATCATTATTCGTTCTATCAATATTTATATCGATGTGATAAATTTTAAAACTTATATTAATAATGTCCGTTTATTTTTTTAGTGTCTAGCAGAGTCATGGTACTTGGCTATAGACATGCAGCTTCATATACTTTCACCGATTGTATTATTTTGGGTATTCTCTGGTGCAAAAAGACCAGCGTGGATAGCTCTAATAGGTTCATTTGCGGTAGTTTTTACCGCAGCCACTATATTTATATTTGTAAGCGATTTCTCTGAAGATGGTCTGAACGAATTTGTGTATTATTATGTGAATATTCTTACCAGAGCACCACCATTTTTTGTCGGTATGATTATTGGATATTTGCTGCATACTTTTCGCGACAAAAAATGTGCACTATCTAAGGTGAGAAATATATAATATTAAAGTAGTTTATCATTGTACAGTGTAGTTTTTGTTTCACTCATATTTTTTATTAATTGGATAACTGGTCGGATGCATATCTAGATTGAAAATACAATAGAAATGATAAAATAATGTACATTGTTCCAGGTTGTAGGGTGTTTAATTACACTTTTCGTACTTGCTCTAATGGCTCTGGTTATATATTGTAGTCATATCCACCTTCACGGCGATATAAGTGTGACTATTGATAAAGTTTTCATGGCATTTAACAGAACAGCTTGGGCTGCTTGTGTTGGCTGGATTATATTTGCATGCGTTAACGGATATGCCGGTAAGTTAATCAGACATACGTTTAAAATTATATTTATAATCAACAAAGTCTAGATGCCACTTACGAGATACCGTGGTTTGATACCGTGGTGGAATCAAATTGTAGATAAAAAATAATTTGCAATGATTGATAGGCTTCAGAGCATTTTAACACTGAATAAATTAGCGGATATTGAACCGGAACACACGTATTTTCAACAATATGCCAAAATATCGCTGAAAATCATAATTTAAAATGTCTGGCTAATTAGAAATCTAACTTTGGTAAAGATAATTCTGTTTTTTTACTGTGTGTAATAATCATACATATATTATTTTATTTCAGGTCCAATAAACTGGTTTCTATCGATGTCTGTATGGAAAATACCTTCTAGAATATCTTACTCCATGTATCTAAGTCACATGACTATTATAATATATGCGTATCATTCCAGTGCTATGACACCGATATATTTTTCAGTGCGATTATTTGTAAGTACCTACCCATACAGTGTAACTTAGTAATTGTACTTTTGTCATTTGAATATCTAGATGACTTTGTTTTACGGCCAACAATAGAATTAGAATAACAACCAAGTTCTTAATGACTTCTGGAAAACTGCGTAATCCTTATAATATTATGTATAACTTTTATAAAATTTAAATAAATTATATCTAGCAATATCCCGCGAAACAATTATAACCACAACCTGCAAGCAGATGAGTTAGTGTACGCATAAGCATGCGTTTAATGCACCTCCCTCCTCCCACACTGCCTATGCGTACACTCGCAAGCAAAAAACGTGAAAACACCACCACCACACAAGCAATAATGTTAACACGATCGTGCCAAGTCCCACCACCATGCAGGTTGCAAAACTCGACGCGCGTTTCGCTCCGACCCCGGAGCATTCTCAGGATGTTGACTCTGCGAACAATGTTCGTTCGTGTTAACATTATTGCTTGTGTGGTGGTGGTGTTTTCACGTTTTTTGCTTGCGAGTGTACGCATAGGCAGTGTGGGAGGAGGGAGGTGCATTAAACGCATGCTTATGCGTACACTCACTCATCTGCTTGCAGGTTGTGGTTATAATTGTTTCGCGGGATATTGCTAGATATAATTTATTTAAATTTTATGCTATGGATTTCCGCAAAGTAACGCCTGATTCCATTAACTATAACTTTTATATAAAACGATGAATCTATCACATTAAAACGTAGTGAACTTTACGTAACTGGTCAGATATGTTAATAACCATAAGACATTATTTCCATTTTATGTCTGGGGTTTTTTTTTTCGAATGGGCCTATGCTAATGGCCAGAAGCCGTTTTAGTGTCCTCGGACTATGACTGCCTTAAAGGTCAGTACTTTTATAAAGGCACGTCACCCCCCTGCTCGTTGTGAGTTGGTGACGTTCTAGACTGTAATTGGGGAGATCTGAGTTGTAGCTATTATTTGGAGCGGGGGGACTACGTGAGTCCTCCTGTGTGAGAGGTCCGACCCCTCCCACACTCTCTGACGAGTGGGGTTTCTCGCGCGCGGTAGCACAAACTAACTGTTTACAAGTGTTTATCGCGGTAGAGAAACTCAATTTGTTTTGGTTGTCATGACTGGGAGGGCCGACCCTCCCCCCTTCCGCGGGCGGTCGGGTTGACTCGCGCGCGTGGGTCTTAACGTTACTCGGTTCCGCAGTATTGAAAGAGCTCTCTATATCAATATCGCGGTCGCGGTCGTTTTGATCTGTGTATCTAATCTACGAGTAGTAGGATGCGGACTCAGACCCGGGTTCGAGTCCGGTCTTGTGTTTTGGTCCGTCTGTATGGTTTTGGTGGACGTGTGTTCATGTCTGGTGCAAGACTTCGGGAACAACGCGGCAAAACGCATATATGAGCGATATGCCTCCGCTAAACAGACCAAATGGGCCTCCTGCACTGGATGATATAGACAAAGCGGAATGCCTAGCCGACACGATACAGGAACAGTGCCGGCCGAGTTCTCTTCCGATTGACCCCTTGCACCTCAGTATAGTAAAGAGCACAGTAGAAAACCGACTCTCGATTCCACCCGTGGAGCCCCTCAGGCCAGTGGACTCAGAGGAAATAAAGGAAATCATTAAGAAATTGAATACCAGAAAGGCACCGGGCCAGGACGGTATATCAAATAAAACATTAAAATGATTACCATTCGCTCTAATTCAACTCCTAGTGGACATCTTTAACGCCCTTTTAGTAGGATGTTCATTCCCAGACATTTGGAAGGCAGCTATAGTTATAGGTATACACAAACCAGGTAAACCCCGGGTGGAACCTACTAGCTACCGACCAATTAGTCTCATTAGCTCTTTAGGCAAAGTCTATGAGCGAGTACGGCTAAGGCGTCTAAATGGCGTCATAACAGAGAAAAAATTCCTTCCAGACGAGCAGTTTGCCTTCTGCAATCTACACAGCTGTCCTGCCCAAGTACACCGCCTAACGGAGTACATCATTGAAAGCAAGAATGACAGGAAACGGACGTGTGCCGTCTTTTTCGACGTCGCAAAAGCATTCAATAAAATTTGGCACGAGGGTTTGATTTACAAACTCTACCAAATGGAAATCCCAGATAGTTTCGGAGTCTGATGGACTCCCTTATGTCGTCCGGGAGAGGCCAGTGCCTTTCGTGGGTCATTGGCACCTCCCTGGGCGACTTTTCTATGGTCGCTACCAGATGATCAGTTAAGTCGGATGCAGCCTCTATGGCAGAAGTGCTAGTAATTATATTGTCTGGGATTTTGTCGAGGTGAGTCGACTGAAGATTTTGGATGTTATCGGCTAACAGTTTGTAGTCGATAATCTTTTTCTTACTTAGATTGAGTGGGTTAAAGTTACCAAGTGTAATTTTAACCGGGCGATGGTCTGAGTTAAGCTCATGGAGGGTCTCGATAGAGGTGTCGAGAGAAATGTTCTTTATTAGAGCTATATCTATTGTACTGGGGTTACTAATTTGACCACTCCTACGTTTGTTAGTGTCGTAGCGAGTTGGTTCTGTGGGGGCCAAAATGACAAAATTTAGGCTTTCTGAGAAGCTTTCTAGTCGGATACCGTTTGTATTATTTGTAACATTACCCCAGTTTATATTTTTACAGTTTAGGTCGCCGGCTATGAAGACGGCGTTGCCTAATTCAAATAGCGTTTTTAGTTCGCTCGAAAGTAGGGTTTTGTTCCCTTGTAAGTAAGCAATTTTTATTATTGGCTCATGGCCTGACATGCTAATATGGCATATTGACGTCTCTATCGTCTCTAAGGGAGGCGGTTCGAGTGGGACACAATGGAGTGACTTTTTATAATAGATTATGGTTCCTCCTAAGCGGGATCGAGTTCTATCGTTTCTTACTTGTCTATATTTTGCTATATTTAAATTCCTCGTACTAGGTTTTAGGAACGTCTCCTGCACTAGTAGTATATCGACATTGTAATCTTTGACGAATTTACGGATTTCGTCAATGTTGTTTAGTAGCCCGTTCGTATTGAACGTCACGACACACAATGAGTGTGGTTTTCTTCTCGCCAGTGTAGCCATTATTGACCAGTGGGTTTTTCCTTGATCTTATTGATCAAGGCCGTATGGTGGATCAAAGCGTGAAGACGGTCATCAGGGGAACCTTTCAGCTTGACGACAAAGATCTCGAGCTCTATTGGGTCGATACCTCGTAGGAAATTGGCGGCAAACCGAATGTTTGCGCCGAAGTTAGATTAGGCAGAGGTTTGGGGGGGGGGGACTGGCCTGGGTGTGGCTGGGCCGGAACATATGCAGGTCCTACCGTCCATCGTTTGGGGGGGGGGCGTTTCTCACTTTAGGAGCGAAACGTCTTTTGGGTTTGGGGGCGCATTTGCATCCCCTGTAATTGGCTGGATGGCCAGAAGAGTTGCGGAGCACGTAGCTGGGGGGTTCGGATTCCTCCTCTAGGCTCTTGCGGGTGCACTCGGAGGTGCCCTTCACGCAGCGCGGTCTGGCATAGCAGTGCCGCGCTGTGTGGCCGTAAAGTTGACAGCGATGACACTGTCCGGGTAAAGTGCGTTTGTAGGACGCCTCTATCTTAATGCCTGTGATGTGACACACGGCTTTTAAATTGAAAATATCTTGCCCCTCTGAATTAGGGGGAAGTGATACCAGTATCATGTTGTACAGTTTCTTTGTTTGCTGATGGTACATTAAATGTACCTTTTCAGTGGGGATACTTTGGGATTTGAGGTCCTCAAGGATTTCGGACTCGTCTAGAGACTTGTCTAGACCTTTAATGACGACGCGTACAATGCGTTCGTCCTTTAGGGCGCAGGTGTGAAAGCCTATGCCCTTTTCGCGTAGAAACACGGTTAGAACTTCCTATGATCGTTGGGAGATGGGACCTGCATTTTGATCCCGTATTTAGTGCTGTGGGCTGTTGTGTAGCACAAACGCTTTTCGTTTAGTGCCGCAATTATTTGGTTCCACTTCTCCTTTTCCTGTATCAGGCGGAGGAAATTTGGAGCCTTTCGGGGGGTTCGGCTGGGAAGCCAGTTGGGACGACGGCTGGGAAGCCGTCTTTTTGGTGCTGGGGGCGCGGCTCACGACCCATCAGCCTGCTTGGGCAGCTTTGGGGCTGGGTGCGGGGTTTTCTTTCCCTTTCCGCTTTTAGCGGTTTTTGCCAACGGCGTCGGCGAGCTAACCGGGCCTAACCGGCTAAGCCTCCTGTTCCGAGGAACAGGACATTTCAGACCGCGACACATATGACATGTCGTCATCCTCCTGACTTGTAGCATCGCTGCCAGGCTATGCCGGTAGGCTGGCCGACGAAGCCGTTGATTCCGGTGAAGTCGGGGAACTATCAAGTGCCGGTGAAGCCGGGCTTTGGTTTTTTAGGTAGGTTTCCCAGGCCTCGGTGGCTCCGGGAAACTTTCCTTCTAAAAACCCTAGGAAAGCTTTGATCATGGACGCTTCCATGATCAAAGAACGTCAAAAGTCCGTGGTTTACGGCTCAAGGGAATATTATTATGTTTACTCAACCCATTGAAACAGAAGTTTAAAAATTATAACTTATCAAACTTCTTAATTTTGTCACTGTCTCACTCACTCACTCACTGACTGATCATTAAAAGTATTAGACTCTTCTACCAGACAAAGAAGCTAATGCATAATTAACTATGTAATCCCATATAAATGTATAGGATTACAAAGGTATATTATTTGCATTTAGCGATAAAAATACGCGTTTTAGTAAATTTTCTACAAAAAGAACTGAGATCCTATCAAAAACATAACTTGTAAAAATACCAAGTCTCGTTACTTAGTTCTTCTACCGTAAAAAGTTGTGAGATACATATTATGCCAAGTAGGGGTTATTCAATCGGTCTAACAACATTTTATAGTGAGCGTCATCAATATCTTTTATGTTTTAAATAAATAGTAGATAGATTGACTTGGCAATCGCACTAAACGATTTAATTTAATATGTATCACTTGTAAGATAAATAATATATAATGTTTTTTTGCGATTGCCAAGTCAATATAGGTACTTATTTATTTAAAACATGAAAGATTATAAATAATATTGATTATGATCACTATAAGATGTTGTTAGACCAACTGACTAACCCCTACTTGGCATAAAATGTATCTCACAACTTTTTACGGTAGAAGAACTAAGTGAGACTTGCCACTTTTTACAAGTTATGTTTTTGATGGGATGTCATATTATCTTATAAGGTTCAAACATAAAAAGCACCAATATTAGAAAGATGCACGCAAAAATTTGCGGTAAAATCACCATGATATTCCCGTGCAGAATCCTAATATAAGTACTTGGTCCTCGTATAAAATATATGTATTAATTGTTAGTACTTACTAAATTATTTTTTTCAGATGTTCGATTTCATGGGTTTCCTATACCTGACGTTATTCATTTCTTTCTTCATGACCGCGATGATTGATCTGCCATTTGCAACATTAACTAGGATTTTACTAATGGGAGGTAAGAAATCATAATAATAATATTATATTACTTGCTACATGGTTACATTGTAAACACCTGAAGAATTAATTAAATGTATCTAATATATTAATTATACAACACTATATATATATATATATATTAATTTTTAAGCTTGTAAAAATATTTAAACATCATTGTTTTATATTGTTACAGGAAATAAAACTCAAAAGAAACCAATCTCGAATCCAGAAGATGGCGATACCATAAAAAGTTGAAGTGTGACAGTAATGTACTAAGTAATATAATATATTATAGTAAAACTGAATAAAATTAAAATAAAATGCAAAATATTATCTCATTGAATGTATAGAATATAATTGACTAGAAATATTAAGCATTATTTTAATTGATAATTTTTAAGTGATAAAAATGTTAAAATATTATATTAGTTGCTAGTTGATCTTAATGTTTATTAAAATTAAATACAGATTATATCTCATAGGGAAAATAAACCATTTTGTTTCTCTGAAAATACGAGTAGAAAATACAACTTAGACAATATATAAAATAAACAATACCTGAAAATACGAGAAACGACAATTAAGTTTATTCTAGTTCCTCCTATATTGTATTCTTTAAATAATTAAAATAATAAATCTATCTGTATCTTACTTGGATAACATTTTCTTCTATCATTTCTGTCAGTCTTGAAAATAGACTTCAAAACAATTTATTCTAAATACGTGATAAATCCTTTTTCAAATAAAATGCTAGGTATTTTATTACATATCATGTAAAATTTTTCTTTATTTATTTTTTAATAGACATTTTAAAGCGGAGCATTAGCTCTACTCACTTCAAATTACCAAACAAATTGAAATTTCTTTTTGAATATACATAAAGCTACGCTACAATTTGATTAGTATTTATACTGGGTGTAAAAAAAAGCTACTATTACTTTGGGATATTATGATAGAGCTACCTAATATTATTCTAGAAAATATGTTTTTTTTGTCAAAAACTAAAAAAAAGTTTTTTAACTTTTTACAATTTATGTTTTTTTGGCCGCAAAAATAACAAAAAAAATATCTTAAATTAGAAAAGATAGTATACTCATGTCCCAAAGGTAAAATTACTTTGGCATTTATCTTTCTGTACGTTGTTATATAGTGACAACGACTTTGTTTAATACTATGTAGCGATCATCTATATACTTATATACTTATAATAAAACTCTAGAGAGGTCAATTCTGTACATTGAATATTTTTTCAAAATTCTTATTGGAGGATGATTGGTGATCGATACTGATGCCAAAAATGCAATCAATAAATTTTTTGTCTGTCTGTCTGTCTGTCTGTCTGTCTGTCTGTATGTGCACGCATGGAACAAAAACTACTGAACGGATTTTAACCAAACTTAGTACGATTGTAGTCCATACACCTGAGCAGGTTATAGGCTATAAAACATAACGCTGAGACACATAGGAGCCGAGTAGTGACGATAAATTTGAAGTAAGTCGGAGGAATTTCGACGCGTGTGGACTGCGGGGTGTGCGGGACGCGCGGGGCGATCGCTTATCTACCTACACGGCGACGCGATGCAAAGAAAACAGTATTTTTAACCGACTTTCAAAAAAAGAGGAAGATTCTCAATTCAACCGTATATATGTTTTTTATGTTTGTTCGCGGATATCTTCGTCGTTTATGAACCGATTTTAATTTTTTTTTTGTGTTGTGTAGGGTATAATTCAAATTTGGTCCTATTGTTACCAAAATTATGACCTGATGATGGGATCCGTGAGGAATCGAGGGAACTCCTCAAAATTTATATGGAAACATATGTGGATTTTGATATTTTCTGAAGTAGTCTAAGCATATGTTACCAAACAGTAAGGTTTTACACCATGTACTGGACCTAAAAGTACTGAACAGAACCTCTGAGTCAGAGAGAGAGATACATGTTTGAAGATTTCAGCGTTGTTTAAAGGAATGCAAGCATATACCACTACGTCAATTACAGTCGAACTTGGTCTCATAGCTATCAAAGTGGAGACCTGATGATGGCGTCGTGAGGAATCGAGGAAACTCCTCGAAATTTATAGGGACACTCATAGTAATTTTGTATTTGTTTCGAGTAACATAAGCATATCCGACTCAAAACATAATTTTAAAGCAACTATCAAGGTAATATCACTACTGCTTAGTCTTTGAAGATATACGTTTGGAAATTTCGACATCGCTTAAAGTACTGCAACTATATCAATTACAGTAGTCATCACCACCCCTGTCTTCACCAGATAGTAGGTATCCATATATACCATCATAACAATTAACAATATTATTGACTTAAACCTTTTATGCAGCGCATGCAATGAAAGTCCCCAACTGTGAATTGTTTGTTTGTTTAAACGCGCTAATCTCAGGACTACTGGTCCGATTTGAAAAATATTTTTTGTTGGATAGTCCATTTATAGAGGAAGGCTTTAGGTTATAGGTTATAGGTTTAGATATAACATTCAACGCCGCGACGCCGACGCCCGACGCCGCCACGCCGACGTCCGATGCCGTGACGCCGACGCCCGACGCCGCGACGCCCGACACCGCGACGCCGACGCCGCGACGCCCGACGCCGACGCCGCGACGCCTGACGCCGCGACGCCGACGCCCGACGCCGCCACGCCGACGCCCGACGCCGCGACGCAGACGCCCGACGCCGCGACGCCGACGCCTGACGCCAACGCCTGACGCCGTGACGCCGACGCCTGACGCCGCGACGCCGACGCCGACGCCCGAAGCCGCGACGCCAACGCCCGAAGCCGCGACGCCGACGCCCGACGCCGACTCCTGACGCCACGACGCCGACGCCTGACGCCGCGACGCCGACGCCACCACCCCTGTCTTCACCTGACATTTTTATTTGTTAGTTTTTATGCTAGGTACGACTTTTTCTTTCTTTTGGACTTTTGTAATTTTGCCGTATAGAAGCAGTTAGTTCTTTAACCGTAAAGTCCCATAGTAGGCTACATGTTTGTAAGCGTAGGTAATTAATAAATAAAAAACCGGACAAGTGCGAGTTGGAATTGCGCACCGAGAGTAGACCGCCGACGCCGAAAAATTTGGCGGTCGGCGCCAGCAACGCAGCGTCGGTGTGAAAACGATCATCGTCTGCAGTCGCAGCGACGTAAAATCCATACAAATCTCAGTACAGAGATCTTCGTCGCTTATATGAGCGTACTATCAAGTAGTTTGCATAATAGTAATAATACACGGTCATTTGTCGAGCTGGTAGTAGGAATTGTTAGCATTTTTATAGAATCAAACGCCACTCAAACAGATCGGCGCGCCGAGCTGAATTCCGGCGGCCGTGGCGCCTTAATTTAACACAAAACATTAATGACAACAACGGCCATTATTTGACAGTAAACTATTATTATTACTCCATCGGCCTACTTCTTTTGCCTATGTACGTCTAACACCGTGTATAAAGAAGCTTTACTATAAATCTGGGGGCACGGGAGTGCCCCCGTCAAGACGAGCCAAGCGAAGCGCAAGGGCACTACCTACCTTTTCTCGAAAGGTTTCGTCGTTTTTTTGAACTCTCATAACTTTGCTTTGGATCATGCTACATAGTTGAAAATTTCAACTTATAATGACACCGGTAAAGACATGAAACGTACAAAGTTTGAATGTCGTAGCTATTATACTTTAGGTTTTATCGATGGCTAAAAACCCCGGATTTCGTCACTGACTCATTTATAGATCATCAAAATTCTTAGGTTACTTCCGAAAATCTTAGAAATCTGAAGTTATGTATGTAAGCTGTTATTGGTACAAAACCAACAAAAAAATTATTAAAATGTAAATGCCGCCATTTTGAATCCAATATGGTGGACCACCATGATATTGGATTCAAATGGATGTTTATTTATTATAAGGATCCGATGATCTTTAATTCATAAAAGGAGTATAATATACAAGTACATAAAAAACCTACGACCCACTTTTTGTAGGACCAATAATCGGTCAGAGTTTTGCTCCATATAATTTATGTCCGACTTTATGTATGTTGAGTGCGTTGCACTACTAAAAAATAAAAAAAATAAAAAAGCTTTTATTCAAAATTAAAACATAAAGTTTGTTTTTTGAAGGTCAATTTTGAAAATAAATTACAATTACAGTTACCAGTTACCACCGGTTCGGAACCCTAACCCGGCGAGAAGAACCGGCGTAAGAAACTCGCACGAGTGCCACCTTTTAACAAAAAGGGTAGCCAAAATTGTTCTTTTTAAAAATATATATTTACAATAATAATATGTATAATATATATACAATAATAATAGGTACAGAAGTACATTATTAAGCTACTGCACTGAAATTGCCTCATAGGGTTACCTTATTCCCAGGGTGTGCTGTCTTCAATAAAATCTTTAACTTTATAGTAGCCTTTAGAACATAAATGTTTTTTAACTACTTTTTTAAATTTATTTATAGATAATTCTTTTACATTTTCTGGGAGTTTATTGTAAAAACGTATACACTGACCTCTAAAAGAATTGCTAATTCTGCTGAGTCTAGTCACCGGTACAGCCAGCTTGTGCTTATTCCTAGTATTTAAGTTGTGTTGGTCACACTTTTTATAAAATTCATTAATATATTTTTTTACATACATAACATTGTCAAAAATGTATTGAGAGTGTACAGTTAGTATACCTATTTCTTTAAATTTTTCTCTTAAGGAAGCATATGGGGACATTTTATAGATAGCTCTAATAGCTCGCTTCTGCAGCACAAAAATAGAATTAATATCGGAGGCATTGCCCCATAGAAGGATACCATAGGCCATTCTGCTATGGAAATAACTAAAATAGACTAACCGTGCCGATGTTTCGTCAGAAAGTTGTCTAATTTTTCTGACTGCAAATGCTGCAGAACTAAGACTATTCGCTAGTTTAGCAATATGTGGACCCCACTGTAACTTAGAATCTAAAGTTATACCTAGAAATACAGTTGAGTCCACCAGGTCAAGTTTAGCATCGTTCAATAGTACATTGGTTTGTACGTTCCTTACATTTGGTAACGTGAATTTTAAACATTTTGTTTTAGAAGTGTTAAGAAGCAAATTATTACTGCTAAACCAATTTACTATTAAAGAGAGAGCATTATTTACCCCGTCATAGACCGACTGTTGTCGATTCACTTTAAAAATAAGTGAAGTATCGTCAGCAAATAATACTATCTCTAGCTTATCTTTAACAAGAAATGGCAAATCATTTATATAGACAAGGAAGAGGAAAGGCCCTAAAATAGATCCCTGCGGCACTCCCAAATCTATTTTGGCTCCAAATGACCTTGTACCATTTACTTCAACCCTTTGTGTCCTATTACTCAAATAAGAACTTAACAGTTTGAGTGACGTACCCCTTATTCCATAGTGATAGAGTTTCCTTATTAATGTTGCATGCTCCACACAATCAAAAGCTTTAGAAAGATCGCAAAATATACCTAGTGCATTTTGCGATCCCGCCCAAGCTTCATATATACTACTTAACCCTAGATAACTAAACTATATTTACAGTTACATAGTAACTAAACATTCGTCGAGCGGACTACGCTGTAAAAAACGTGAATATTATTAAAAATGTTTAATAAAACCAGGAAATTGTTACATGTCACTTAAGTTTGGTTTAATATAAACTAAAAATAAGAGTAATAATAATTATTTAATTCATCATACAGCTACATATGATAATATTGTGGGAGCCTCGAATAGCTCTTTGCATTTTATGCAGCGATGTTTTGTCATTCTACGAGCTTTTGATGGACATGACATGACATGCAGATTTTGCGCACGATTGAAACAGTAGGAAAAAGAACTTATATGTTGAAACAATCGCCAAAAACTTTCTTGTATTATGACTTTAATATCACTCCGCAAAGTCACCGTCTGAATGCGCTGCCGCAGCCAGTGCTCCATCAGTTGATCTCCCACATTCATTAAAAAATCGCGCCCTGACATTGGTTTTTTTATGTTTATTGTGTTATTTGTGAATACGCATTAATAAATAAACAGATTTAGCATATAATATTATAAAAATGTATAGCAACTATCTTTATTTTCTGTTAGTACATGTATTGGGGCACATCTGATAAACTGAGACTAATGCGCCATTATTATCATGATAAAACTTGATTATTTCTGATTTAGAATCTATAATTTGATGTTATTTACTCTCGCTTGGTTGTATAATAACGTTTTCTGAATCTAAAAATTCACTAGGACAATCTATAAAGCTCTGTTAGTGTCGTGATGATCTTTATCCCTCAAAATTTCCCCAGTCTCCCGAATTGTCAGACCGCTTTTCGACCACATCTTCTGTTTCTCAGATGCTCAGTTCCTCATATCCGTTTATAAAAATTATAAAAATGTATAAAAAAATGGCTAATAACTTAGTTTCCTATGAACAAACAAAGAAAACTACATAGGTTTTCTAATTGAAGTACACAAAGTATATCTTTATATAATTATTTTATATAAGTTTTAGGTAAAATATAGATAAACTATATTTATTATAAAAAATATTGTGTGTTTCTTATGTTATATAGAAAAAAATAATAAAAAAGTAATATATACACCTTTGCAAAACATACTACGTAATTACTCAACTTTCGTCGGCCGGACGACGATATGACCGTAATTCAATTTCTAATTATCGTATGATTGAAATTTCCTCACATGATGTACTAAATTGACTATTTAGGAAGGTAGAAAAAGATTCGTGAGCGGGGGGTACGAGGAACTAGGTGTACTCGACTATCGTGGGTAGTAGCGTAGTCGTGTAGACGAATGATTAGTTATCTAGGGTTAAAAGGCTAATTCCTGAATCGGTTGTAGATCGACTTTTGTAGATGAATAATAGAATATACTGCAATCAGTATATTCTATTATTCATCTACAAAAGTCGGTCACCGATTATTAATCGGTGACCGACTTTTACCGAAGATGAAAAATATATATTTATGAGAGGATATTTGATTTTTATTCACTTATTTAAAATTAGCGCGAATATATATAATAGTAAAGTAAAGGAGAAAGCCCATTTCAGGCCCAGAGCGGACAGCCGTCTTAAGAAGCCTTAATTTCTCCAGAAACGTACTATAAAGAGACATGATTTTTGATAACATTCAAATAACCGCCACTATAATCAGTAATGTTTCAATAAAAAAAGGAATTTTATTGAATTATTTGGAACCTAAATAAAACGTTGAGGTGAAATGTTACCCGATGATAAAAGTCTAATTAATCAATCCGAATATCGATTTATAAAGAAATAAAATAAACTCATGTAAAATACAAATAACGGGCCACTGTTGGTAATTCTGTAAAGAATTAATCAAAAGAAAACATTTATCTTTTTTTAAACGTAAACCAATGTTTACGTTTGTTACTTTATACGATAAAGATGAATAAAAAGTCATATTATATCGATTGTTTTTTACGTAACCGATTTATCGATTCCATTTTTTTGCGACAAGCGGCAACACTGATGACTGAAATGTCATTTTTGTGTAATGCTCAATGTGGATGCGTTTTGTTTTGTTTTCGATTTTTTTCACCGCAATCTGGCATTCTCGCATGAACTTGTTTCGGCTTTTCACGTACGACTTTGGCATTGTTTTACTGGTTTTGTTCTCTCCTTCTACGATTACTTAGCCCTGGATTAAAGGATTACGCTATTTGATTGTGCATACAAAAATGTCTGAAGAACATTGTATATATTGTGGTAATAATGTTACCGAAGAACCGTATTTTAGAGCCCGAAGAATTAAGTGTCATACAGCAGTGGGTTGCACCGCAACAGGTAATCATAATATTATAATAAAATGTTTCTATTATTTCGTCATCATAGTTTAATCGTTAAATCTTTTACTGTTGAAAATATTTATCATTAATGTTAATACGTTTTAGGTGTCAGGCGATAATCTTGTTTGCCACAATTGCTGGGTAGCAATAACTGCAAGTCTTGCACTACAACAAGGGCTATCTTATTATATCTTACTAATAAAATTATTGAAAATTCGGAAAATACCTTGAAAATAAAATAGACAAAAAGTAAAAAAAAAAAATATTTCTACAATAATGGCGCCATTTTAAGTTTTTTTCTCAGATATCTAATACTATTAAGATTTTAGAACACTAATTTTTAATGCGATTTTTTGATGTCCACATTGGGCCTGAGACACTATGGAGAGTGGGCTTTCTCCTTTGTAAATTGCTGTCGGTGTATGAAACCGGTCCGGCACAAGCTCCCTCTGTTTTTAAATAAAACAACAATCTGATGTGAGAATAAAAATTAAGCAAATGTTGATATCTGTAGTGTGCACTAAATTATACGAAAGGCGGGCTCCTTTTACCGTCAACAATTCTAGTACGTCTTACTCTTAGTACGTCTGTCTTAATACTGATTGAGTGGGGCAGCCCCCCACCAATTATAGTACTTATATTGTCCACGATATAGAGATCACCATTTAGCCAAACACTACATCCCTTCCTTATTCAGAAGTATATTTTAATAACTCTAAGCTACAGTTGTAAGATAGAAAAGTACAAGTATCAAACCTAGTCAAAATGCATATTCAGATTTAACCATAAGAATAACTTAATTTCCTCCCGATGTATGATAGCCATACTCAGCCTTTTCCTTTCCCTTTCTTTTTAAATGATTTGGTGAAAGAGCATCTATGTATATAATAATTACATCAATGATCAAACGCTTTTAAAATCTTAGTTTAAAAAATTTAAGCCCAAAAGTAACTTTGATAGTATAATATAATATTAGCTTATTTACTAGCTTTTAAATTCCATCATATGAAATATTATATTAAACATTTAAGGCCCATACTTCTTGTTAGGAACAAAGTTTGTTACTATCCAGTAATGTATGACAAATAAAGACACAGATACAGAATATACCTTGTACATTATACATTGTATATCCTTAGCCTTTTTTTATAAATTTAATTATACTTAGCCTTTCCCTTTCCTTTTCTTTTTAATTGATTTGGTGAAAGAACATCTATGTATATAATATTTACATCAATGATCAA